>OY796887.1:22128391-22152799 GCA_963680785.1 Diplosoma virens | reverse complement strand
TCTATGCCAAAGAGATGTCGGGTAGTGATAGACAATTTCGGTTATAGCACAAAAATATTAATAATGTTGATGAAAATTTGAAAAATAAAAAAAATAACATGTTGCTATACTTTTGTCCAGGTGTCATTTTGCTCAACATAATTAAAAAATTAATAATTATAAATAATTAATCAAGTAAATGATTTTATCATTTCAAACAAATAAAATAATGCATATTTGAATATTTTAAACAGTCAATTGTATTCCATTAGGCCAAATTTAATTAGTTTTTGCTTTTTCTAATAAATTTTCAAGTGTTGCTAAACTTTTGGCCACCACTGTAGACTAATTTAGTTGCGATAAACTAAATTAGACGTATGTTTTTTGCATAATCAAGAAAATGTTTTTCGTTACCGTACAAACATCAAATCTTTTCTTTTATGTCTGTGGCGGCGGGGATACGCATGAAAATTTAGTAGAAACAAATCTACGGTTTTCTAAACTGTTGGTTGTCCTTGAAAGCGAAATTAGTTGATCAAGACAAGACAGACAGCTAGTCAGACACACACACAATTTATTTTTCTACTAATTTATTTTTCCCTAAACCATATAAAACAATAGCAAAACAAGTAAAAAGCAAGAAAAAGGCAAGAAAGCATCGAACAACCCTAAGGTTTACTAGTCAAGACGCTTCCTAATTAAAATTATAAAGAACAATTTTGTTGGATCGTGTACAATTAATAAAAAAAAGCAAAAAACAAATAGAAAGCTTTTAACATAACAGAAGTTTATAAAACAACCATTGATGGTCTTACAAAAAGGGGGGCCCGGTGCAAGAAAAATAAGGGGGGCTACTATATAGTGTTCTAAGGCAAAGCAATCTCTGAAAAAGGTCATTGCTACAGGGGGAACCACTTTTTAGTGGATCAAAACAAAGTTATCTTCAAAAAAAAAATCTTTTAGGGGTGACCCATTGTTAAGTGTTTCAAAACAGTGTTATCTCCAAAAAAAAGTTATCGTTTTAGGAAGGGCCATTTTCTAGTGTGTCAAAACAAAGTTATCCATAAAAAAAAGCCATCATTTTAGGGGAGAATACTGTTCAGTGTTCCAAAACAGTATAATCTCTAAAAAAGTCATTGTTTTATTTGAAGGGGCCATTTTTTAGTGTAACAAAACAAAGTGATGTCTAAAAAAAAAGAAGTCCTTATTTAAGACATGCCACCGTCCTGGTACAACCATGAAGAAATAGAGCAATATCTTGTGTAGGGAGGAAATTTTTTGATTTATTTTGGGGGGAGCAGGTGCAGCCACTCCCTTCGCACCCTATTAATGCCATCACTAAAAACAAGAACGTAAAAAACTTCAATCTCATTGTAGCCTAGGTATCACGCATTTGAAGATAGGATTAGACCTGAGCAGTATAGATCAACATAACTGGGCCTACACTGTAGAGGTTGCGACGACAATTTATATTCAGCATGATTTGGAAAACAAAATAATCTATTCATTATATAACATGTGCTAAAATATTGGGAGATAAAATAATTATAAAAAGTTAATATTAATCAATAAAATTTTTTTAAATGCTTTTTGAATGCATTCCAATGTAATTTTTTCTGCTTCGATTTTACTTTTGACCAAATCTTTGTACCCAGTGGTGGATATTGGGTGAGGCGAATGAGGTAGTTGCCTTGGCCCCCCCTTTTTTTTGGGGGGGGCCCGCTCGAAAATAACGCATATAGTTTTATTTCGTTGCAGATGTTTTTTAGAGATCGTTATGAATTCGGGACGAAAAGTGGGAAATACAAAATCGATTCGAGGTGAAGACTTTTTTTTAGAGATCATCGTAATTTTGGGAGCAAAATAGGGAAATCAGAGATAAAATCGAAGTGAAGACGTTTTCTTTTTTTTTAGAGATCACCACGATTTTGGAAGAAAAAAGTCAAAGACGAGATCAAAGCTCTTTTTCTTGTTTAGAGAATATAAATTTTCTTTGCCTCGCGTCCCTAATTTGAATATCCACCACTGTTTGTAGCTTTGTATGAATTGAGTTTTGGATACGTACTCGTTTTTGACATTCTTGTAAAAAGCATAAGATGCAGGTACTTATCTTGTATGGTAAAAGTGAATTTCTATGATTTTTAAAAATCATTAAAAATGTTTGGTGTTTTTTTATTATAAAATAAATAGAAGAATTTTTTCAGTTCTACGTTTTAATAATCTTCTAATTTTACTAAGTTTAGTTTTTCATAAAGATTCGACACGGAAATGTACAAGTTATTTAAGGTTAACTCACGAATAATTCTTATGTTCCATTCAGATAAATATGTTTTAAATGTTGCACCCTTATAATTATTCCGTCTTGAAATTTACTATTTGTTAGACAATGATACAATAATTTCAAAGTGTCCATATTGGTATCAGGGTTGCGAACTCCTACTCGAACTTGAACTAAAAAACTAAAAATTACTGAACTCGAACTTGAACTCGAACTTGAACGCGAACTCAAAAAATATAGGCTCAAATTTGAATTCATCAATTGAAAAGTTTTGAAAAGAGAATAAATAATATTTTCGATTTAAATTTTGAAGTTAAATTGTTAAATTTTAAATGCAACTGAACATAGCCGTACCAGCCCAAAAAATTTTGGGGGGGCAATGAAGTTTTGCCCAAATTTTGTGACGTTTGCCCAAATCATGATTTTATAGTACATTTCGGATATGACAAAAAAATTGTCTGAGATTCTCAGACGAAAAACCAATTTTGTCCTAAAATCAAGGTGTTCTCTAAAAAAAAAAAAAAAGGTCTTCACCTAAATTTGGGTTATTATTTTTTGCAGTTCCTCATCATCACCTCTCTAAATTTCCTGACTTTGCCCAAATTTTTCGTATCGCTGCCCGAAAAATCTTAATTTTGCCCAAATATTCAAAACTTGGGGGGGCAATTTCCCCCCTGCCCCCCCCCCGGCAGGTACGGCTATGCAACTGAATTGTATTTGTCTTAGGAAATATTCGAAAGCATGGTCGAGTGGTTAAATAAGCGCCGGGATTGCGATCGACATGGTCTCGGTTCAAAACCCACTCGCACCATTTTGTTGTGTCCTCAGGAAAGACACTTTACGCACTTTCGTGGTCTTGACAAGCAGTTCTAAAGTTCAATTATATCTTTATTTAACTTCAAGCGGACAGCAATATCTTGGCATCTTCGGAAGCAGGTCAGGGTATTTGCTTACTCTGTATAGCCTATTAGCGCCTCCGTTGCTTTCCTGCAAATCAGGAGGATAAATATAGAGATAAAATAAAAGAATAAATTTGGGCAAAGTCAGAATTTTTCGGGAAGCGACAGGAAAATATTTGGGCAGCAAAAACTTTTTGAGCACAGAAAACCAACTACTTTTGCAGGACAAAGTTTCTAAATTTAGAAAAACGATTACGGTTTGAGGTAAAGATTTTATTTAGAGATCACAACTTTTTTCGGATAAAAGTCGAAAAATCTAAGACAGATTCCAAGTGAAGACCTTTTTTGGTTTTGTCTCTAAGTTTGAGGCTAATTTTTTCTCATATCTGTAAAGTGCTAAACATCGCGATTTGAGCAAAGTCATAAAATTTGGGCAAAACTGTATCCCAACATTTTTTGGCTAGTGCGCCAATATAATGGCCTGTTTTATTATTTCTATTTTGTTTATCTCTTTGTGGTAGCCTTCCAATTTTTTAAAGTTATTGTGTAGATAGGCATAGTTGAGCTTTCGATTTTTACAGCATCAACTTGAAAAATTGAGAATTAAAGAATTCGAACTCGAATTCGGACTTTTGAATTTTTTATAAACTCAAACTTGAATTCGAATAAAAATCTATCGAGTTCGTAACCCTGATTGGTGTATATAATCATAACTTATAAAAAAGTCCAGTGCAGTGAAAAGATATAGACTTTTAACGTGTTAATTCATGTTAAAAGTAAAAAAGTTGCTGAAAATTAAAAATCGGTTGACTTGAACACAAAAGAATTGCAGCTGAGTTGGATCAAAATTAAAATTATCTTTAAGCATCTGAGCAAGGAAATCGCTTTATTTGTTTAAGGCTCCAAAGGAATCGGAATCAAGTCGGATTCTATGGTAGTTGGACTAGAGACTTCTTAATTTAAAACAGATTTTGTTGTTGGGACCAGAGACTAAATAGTCTCAAGTAGTCCATCCGGAGACTCGTCCATGCAGAGTCCATCCAGAGTTTCTGCATACCACCCTTGCATCAGAGATTAAGTAGACTAAGTAGATTCAACCAAAGATTAAGTAGACTAAGTAGACTACTTAGTCTCTGCTGAACTCGCACTGACTCCGCTTTTCAAATGTTGGACTTGTTACAAACTTACAAGTTACAACTCTGCTACAGGTAAATCTTTAACATAAAAACAATCAAATTTTTTTAGTATAGTTGAAGGTACTTTTAAATTTACCAAAGTTATTCTAATCTCTGAAATGTCTTATTGGTCTTGTTTAGTTTATCTGAGCTTCCCGAATTCACTTTACATTTTTAGCCCTTAAAATACTTCATTTCTTAAATTTGTTTGGGTTAGCATTCTCTATTTGTAAACCGATTTTATTGATATTTTCTTCCACCTGTTGCAATAGCAACTCAGCAAATCGAAAATTATGTTTCTATTGCCAGAAACCTCTATTGAAAATTATGTTGGTAAATTAGAAAAAGAGATATCGAAAATTGTGTTGGCATCAGGGTTGCGGAGTCGGAGTCGGAGTCGGAGTCGGAGTCGGTCGGAGTCGGAGGTTTTAGGGAGGAGTCGGAGTCGGAGTCGGAATATTTTATCCGACTCCGACTCCTCATGTCCAATTTTTTACATATTAGTGATGTTAACCGCACAACTTACGCGGCCGAGCGCGCCAGTGTAATGCAGTGCAGTAATCTTTTTAAGATAACCTTGCCGCGTATCGCGCGACAAAGCGTGCAACTCATAAAAAGTTTACATTTTAATTTGTAACCAAATAGTATTTTGCGTAATGCTATGCTCGGGCAACCAATTTAGTTGCTTCCCTTTTTTCAATCCAATGATAGGAAGCAAATGCCAGGTGCATAATCAATTTACTAAACTAAGCAGCCTCTTTCTATAGTACGTGATACCTTGACATACGAGTTTAGTTCGTTCCGTGACCGAGCTCGTACCTCAATTTGCTCGTATGACAAAGCAAATTTTTCCATTGAAATTAATGTAACTGCCACTAATCTGTTTCATCCTTCAACATGCCCTCCCCCCTTTTTTTTAAATTTTGACGTGTCTTTAAATAAGTACTTCCTCCAACAGAAGCGAGTGTTGAACGTCTGTTTTCATCACTAGGGCTCATCAGAACAGACCAAAAGGCTGCAATAAAGAAGAAACTCACAGAAACAATTTTGTTTTTACGAGCAAATTATTAAATTAAAATTTTTGAAAATTAAAACTTACTCTTCCTGCTCTATTCTTTCAAAAAATATCAACCAAAAGTTTAAAACCAAGGTGAATTTTTTAATAATTTCCTAATATGAATATCAATAAACGGCATGTTCTGTCTCGTACAAAATTACAATAATTGAAATATTCATGAGATAGAAACTACAGACCCCTTTTATTTTGTTTACAAAATCCGACAAAATTCACATATATATTCTTACTATCAATATATAACCATGAATTAATGTGAAGAAGATGGACTCCATGCCATCAAACTAATGGCTGAAGTTTATTTAAGAGAAATAAGTATGAGCTTATGATTGGTATGGAAATATCAACGTTTCTCTCTGGAGTTTCTTTATATGCAATGGGTGATTCAGGAAAATTCTAAAATTAGTCGCATTTTATTGTTTTTCTTGTAGTCAATAATTGTGGATTTAAACTTTTAATTCATTTGCATATGGTTTTTTGTTTCTTTTGCTTTTATAAACTTTTGTTTTCAAATTTTCATTGTCAATAAATTCCATAGATATTACTAACATTTGTAAAAATTTTTACAATTATAAAATTTTCATATTTACGTTTTAAACTCATTACCTACTGATAAAAACAAAACTACGCCACCTAAAACAAGAAGCACCAAACTTGAGTTTTGCTCTTGTTAAAGCTCGTCAGTGATGCATACCTCATTGAGTTTAGAACCGATTAGATGTTGTTCTACGTGCAGGAGACAACACTCAGGGTCTAGTCCTACACAAGTCATTAATTGTATTACATATTTAGTTTCGAGTTATGTATGCCATTTCGAGTTAGTTTTCTAAATGTGATTTGTATTAATGTTTCTTTCAAACACAGTAAGAATTATAGTTAATGGGTTGTGTATATAATAGAATTATATGTATATACTGTACGTATTTATCAAAGCATAAATATAACAAAAAAACATGTTGTATTAAAATAGTTCCAACAGATTGCTTCGCCTGTGAGCTCATCAGGGAACACAACAATTAAAAAAAGGAATATTATTTAGTTGAAAGAAATAAAATAAGCAAAAATTAAAAGTTAAAATAAATTTTTACGCTTCAGATGAAAACTCGAATCTTAGAAAAATAGCGCTATCTAAAGTTTAGGTTTAAACAATTATTTTACTCAAGTTAGTGATTGATTAGCAAATAATTACTTTTGTTACGAGATATTAAAAGAAAACATGCTGTAATGTTGCGCACACTCGTAGATGTATTAAACTTGGCCAAGCTGCCGAAAAGATTAAAGTGTAGAAAAGTTTATGGATCATCAGTTAAGAGCAAGAGTTACGAGGGTCAGTCAATAAGTAATGAGACTTTCTCAATTACTTTGGTGTTCTTGGAGTTATGCAACTGAAATTTTATGTGATGATTATGAATGGAGTTGTCATCTTATTTACAACAAAACTTGTTTATTTTCAGATTACTGTAGGTGTGACGATAAATTGAAATGACTACTAGGCTAGGAAACAGCTCATGCTTGGAACAAAGAGGAGTCATCAGATTTCTGTTGGCAGAGAGTGTAAAATCATGTGAGATTCTGTCTAGAATGCAAAGACAATATGGTCCTTCCTGTATGTCTAGAGCAAACTTCTACAAATGGGTGCAAGCATTCAAAGATGGACGCGAAAGCATTACTGATGATCTGAGAAGTGGAAGACCTGTGGATGTCTCTACCCCAGAAGCAGTACAGGCAGTTGAAGACCTGATCAAATCTGATAGAAGGGTCACTTTAGATGAAATTGCTACAAACTTGGACATCTCCCATGGCACAGTGTACGCAATTGTGCGTGAGAAGCTGCGTTTTTCAAAAGTCAGCTGTCGCTGGGTTCCAAAGATGTTAACGGATGATCACAAAATGCAGCGCCTGATGGCTTCCAGAGCATCACTACGCAGATACAGAAAGGAGGGAGATGTATTTCTATTGAGAATAGTGACAACTGATGAGACCTGGGTCTTTCATTATGAACCTGAATCGAAACGACGATCAATGGAGTGGAAGCATGTTTCTTCCCCAGTGAAGAAAAAATTCAAATCTCAGAAAAGTTTAAGGAAAGTCATGCTCACTGTGTTCTGGGACAGAAATGGGCCGATCACTATCAGTTTCTTGGAAAGGGGCAATACTGTGAACTCAGAGAACTACTGTGAGCTGCTAACTCAAGTGAAAAAAGACATTAAGAACAAACGGAGAGGACTTCAATCAAGAGGTGTGATTCTCCTTCAGGATAATGCAAGGCCCCACACAGCAGCAAGAACCCTAGCCAAAATTGAAGATTTAGGCTGGAAACTTCTAACACACCCACCCTACAGCCCAGACCTTGCACCATCTGATTTTCACCTCTTCGGCCCACTCAAAGAGAGTATGAGGGGAATTCACTTCCAGACTGATGAAGAAGTGAAGGCTGCTGTGAGCAACTGGCTAAGGACCCAGTCCACGGAATTCTATGCCAAAGGAATAGACAATCTAATATCAAGATGGAACAAGTGTGTTGCAAAGGAGGGAGACTATGTTGAAAAATAAAAAAGCATTTTTTGATTACCAGTCATTGCAAACTTGAGTTATTAAAAAAGTCTCATTACTTATTGACTGACCCTCGTATAAAAATTTTTTTTATACTGTATAAAACATTAGTATGGATCATTCGTTAAGAGAGAGTGTTATAAAAACTTTTTTTATAAAGATTCTTTTATAACACATTCTTTTAACTAATGATCCATAAACTTTTTACGCTTCTCCGGTAATCTTTTTGCCATACATCTATGCGCAACATTACAGCATGTTTTCTTTTAATATCTCGTAACAAAAGTAATTATTTGCTAATCAATCAATGACTTTAGTAAAATAATCGTTTAAACCCAAACTGTAGGTAGCGTTCTTTTTCTAAGATGCGAGTTTTCATCTGAAGCGTAAAAATTTATTTTAATTGTGTCCCCTGATGAGCCTTACAGGTGAAAGAGTCTGTTGGGACTATTTTAATAAAATGTTTTTTTTAATACATGTATTTGTGTTTTGATAATCAGGAATAATCGCTCTGACTATTGAAGCCATTGAGCACTTTTCTGAAGAACACCAGTAATTAGCAGTTATATATGTATATACACTCATGTACATAATTTTTCAAAGTAAATATCTATTTATGTATTTAAAAACCTTACTTACTTTGTGTAACTGTCAACTCGAAAGGATGATTTTTGCTTAGTTAAATCTAATTTAAGAAAAATACTTTATTCATACTAGGGAGTCGGAGTCGGAGTCAAACTTAAAGTCAGGAGTCGGAGTCGGATCTTAATCTTCCGACTCCGCAACCCTGGTTGGCATCACAGCCAACGTATGTCAATCTGACCGGCCTAGTCAAGATTACGGCTATTAATGACCTGAGGTCAAAAATAATAATGCTTTCTTCACGAAGATCCTGCACCACTTCAGAAAATTCGTCTTCCATTTGGCTAATGTCTTCGGGAGAGTTCGTTGGATGAATCTCTCCAATCCTACCTCTTCCTTATAGCTTACCAAATTCACGACTTGAAATTTAACACAACCTTTATTCAAGCAAAATTAGTCAGCGTATAGATCCACAGAGCAAAGAATTTTTGATAAAAATTTTCCCCAATTTAACCAACTATGAAATTTAAAATAATGATAGCAAACAACTTTACTGGGCAATTCAAACGATCTTTCAATGCCCTCTACAAACAACGTAACACTGTCTCACGCGAAAGACGCAACTGAATAAATTCTTCTATGTCAGCTCTCCAATTTATAGAGAGAAGCTTAAGAAGTTATGGCGAGCGAACAAAGCATTTGTGATGCAACACGTGGTTCTATCGATTAGCCTAACAATAACAAAAAGAACTTTTACTATAGGAATCGAACCAACAACGTTTGTTGACTATTGTATCGTGGCGCGGTAATCTGTATTTATTTCGTTTGTAGCCATGCCTCGGTTAATTGTGCTTTTCTGTAATGTTGGACAACAACAAAGTCATTATTCATTATTCGGTTATGTGCTCACATTGGAAAAATCTTATTTTTATTTTTGTCTTTTTTGTAAATTAATAAAAGCAAGAACAAAAAAAGAAACAGGTGTCAGAAGCGGGATTCGAACCTACGCCTCCATTCGGAGAAAGAATCCAGCGTTACTGCATTTAGCACAAGTAAATACAATGCGAACTAATTTGGCGCGGCTGAGTACAAATAAGCACGTGAATTGAGTACAATGAGACTTTGATAAAATTCAGGACGATTTTTAATTAATTTCAATTCTCTGAAGCCAAACAACGCTGATCAAATTTTCAGAAACAAATAACTATTTGCTAAATTGAATTTTTACCAAAAAAGGGCCAATTACAAAACAACCACCACTGGCATCGTTATTTATACACCCTAATCCCTAATGAATTTAATTTATTTCCCTGTCACCTACTTCTTTATGAATTAAGCTGGAGATGGCCAAACTTTTTTCGAAAAGAGCTGTGACCTTCGTGAAGGACAACGTTACAACCAATCAAATCACTTTATTAAAAATTAAACTTTTATATTATAGATATACGATTATCAAAAATTATATTAACCCTTTGCGGTCGAAAGGCGAATATAAGTCGCCTATCAAAAAAGTCGCAAGCCGGTCGTAAGGCGAATATAACTTGCCTTTTTTTGTTACAAGCTTCTACTGCGATTGTAAGGCAACCGCTCTTTGCCATTGTTTACGTTACATGTTATAACTCAATCGTAAGGCATGCGCTATGTGCCATAATTGTTTTGGCGCCATTTTATGGTTGTCTTGGCAGCAATTTGTTGCAATGTTCAATCAGCACGTGTTTATTACGGCATCTTCGTGATACAGAGAAAGCTGTTGTATTGTACAGGTTTTATTTTGCTATGTTATAGGTTTAGTGATTGCTGGTTAAAAATTGGTCATGGGTGAGGATGTATTTTGTATGTACCCATCACGAAACAGGTTCAGTTTAATGGGGGGGGGGAGGTGGGGATGACAGGGCAAACTCCCCCCCAAATAGCTTCAAGTAAGGTCAAACAGAATTAGAGTGCAGCAGAAAAGATTGTTCATTATGTTGAAATAATTTCGTTGCTCTGCTGAACTTTTTTCTAAATTTTGGTTAGGTTAAGCTTTGAGTTGGGTTTATAGGTTACAATATGGTTGAAGTTAAGATTACAGTATGATTTAGATTTAGAAGTTAGATTTTGAAGTTAGATTTAGCATCTTGCTATATTAGACCAATACATTTGTCTTTTGCAGAATTCTAATCACAATTACTTTTTTGACATCATAATACTCTAAATTTGAAAGATATTAGATTTTTGAAACTCATATGGCTCAGCGAAAGTCGATGACAGAGGAAGATACATTGGTCATACTTTATTGTAGTACTGATGATGAAATTTCTGATGATGATGATGCTGATATATTTGAACCTGATATTTCAGAAAATTTGAGTAGTTCCGATGGGGGTAACGAACTAAGCTCTTTTGATGAAGGAGAAGATACAGATAATGGTGAGGAAGAAATGGAAGTAGATCAGGAAAATGATTCACTTTCAACTAGCGCTGCAAGTAATACCGGAAACAACATTTCTAGCGCTAGTGCATCTTGTACTCAAAGTATTTGGAAAACGTATACTTCAATCGATGCTGACTTGATAAAAATTCCATTCACTGTCAGTAACCCTGGGATAAACTTACCTAATGAAGGTACTTATGACAATGAACTTGCGTTTTTTCAATTGTTTTTTTCGGACAATGTTATATCAGAAATTGTTCAGGAAACAAACAGGTACGCTAAAGAAAAAATTCAAAAGTCTTTACCGTTGCCAAAACGTTCTATCTGGAATAATTGGAATGATACAACATTGGAAGAAATGAAAGCTATTTTAGGAGTTGTGTTAAATATGGGACTGAATCCGAAATGTGAAATGAAAGAGTACTTTTCTAAGCAATGGCTGGATAAAATGCCTTTCTTTGTTGAAACTTTTTCTCGAAATAGATTTTTTCAACTTTATTGGATGTTGCATTTACAACAGTCGATAGGCCAAGGGTTTCGTGGAGACAAAGTAAAGAATTTAGTGGATCACATAAATTCCAAGTGCCTTGAATATTTTGTGCCTAATGAACACATTTCTGTCGATGAAAGTACCATTGGATTCAAAGGACGAGTGATGTGGAAATGTTACAACCCTAACAAGCCCACGAAATGGGGCCTCAGAGTTTATACTATGTGCGACAGCGCCTCTGCATATATCACAGCATTTGTCCCATATTATGGAAAGTCCACTACAGCTAGTTTGGTTCGACCCGACTTACCATTTACCTCACGAATTGTACTGCAGTTATGTGATATGCTTTCGTCTTCAGTAAATGAAACTGGCTATCATATATACACGGACCGTTTTTACACAAGTCCTACTTTGTGTGAAGAGTTGCGAAAAAAATCTTTTCATCTCACTGGAACAGTTTTGCCAAGAAGAAAAGGCATGCCTCAAGATTTTAGGAAGAAAAAACAAAAGCCCAAACTGCATGAAGTTATTGCTTTTCGACAAAATGATGACACAATGGCTCTTCAATGGAAGGACAAGCGGGTAATAACGATGTTATCAACTATGTACAACACACAATGTGAAGATGTAGTGAGAACCATGGGTCCTAATACGGCAACAACTATATCAAAACCTGTCGTGATATCACAATACACAAAATTCATGGGTGGAGTTGATAGAGCAGATCACTACTGTGGAAGCTATGCTTTTTTGAGAAAAACATCCAAGTGGTGGCGAAAGATGTTTTTTTGGTTGCTGGAAGTAGCAATTGTGAACAGTTATATCTTGTTCAATCTAAACAGAAAACAACAAGGATTGAAGGAAGTGAGACACAAAAAATTTCGCAAAAGCCTCATTTTGCAGTTGGTGGGAAATGTTCGAAACAAAAATGCAAATAAGTGTCGTGGTAGAATTGTTGATGTGGAAGGATGCGACCGTCTTACGGGAAAACATTTTGTTGACAAAATTCCAAATGGAAAAGCCAAAGATTGTGCTGTTTGCAGTGATCGAAAAGTGAAGCGTATACAAACAGTATATCACTGTGAAACATGTGAAAGAAAACCTGGGCTTCATCCAGGTATATGCTTCAAGAAATATCACACAGAAAAGAAATACAAATGACAATGTTCTTTGTGCGTTTAAGAGTTTTTATAGTGACAATTTTGTTTCTTGAAACAATGCTACTTTTGATATCTTCGAAGATGAAGACATTGTTATGGTACTTGCATTATGACACTTTTTGAGTGATAAAAAACTTTTTGAGTCATAGATTTAAGTTGACATACCGTTTTTGCTAAAATTATTTTGGTTATATTATGTGATTTATTCAAATAAATATCTAAATTTAAAACTTATTATGACGTCATAACAAACAAATTTGTAATTACGTCATCAATTTAGAAAGCATACTTCAATACAAGTTGCATCGACCCACTAAAAATTATTATATTGTCAGTTCACCAGTTTTCAGGCTTAAAATTTCAAAAAACAAACAAAATTCTACTAATAATGATGACGTTATGATCTCAAAATGACGTCATTACTTTTAAAAATCAAAATTTAAAATCTGCAATAGTCGATCTATTCACATGCAAAAAATCAAAGTGCTTTGTGCTTCCTAACCAGAGATATTAAAAATACACGAAAAAGTGTAAAAAACAACGCAAAAACGCCATTTTTAATACGACTAACGGGCAACAATTTTGCGCCAGTTAGGTTGACCGCAAAAGGTTAAAGTAAACAGCAAAATATAAAATCTTATTAAAATCTTATTTAAATAAGTACAAAATGTAATTGGCTCTGGATTCAAAAGACAGAATGAAATGTAATATCTTTTTTTCGTTGTCTTATTATTATTATCAATCTTGCCAACCTTCACCTAATCAAATCGTCTCCTGTCGGTTTCCTTTGGCTTCTACTTCTACCAAACCAGTAAATAAATATCAGCAACCATCCGGGCGGATTTTTGCCGGACTATTTCCAAACAAACCGAAATTTGATTATTGCCCTCAAAAACTTGGAAAAAATTTACTCGATGCACAAGACTAAAATTAATTTCTTGTTTATAAAAAACATTTTAAGACCCAAAAAAGGTGTTCATTTGAATATATGAAATTTATCAAAATATTCAAAGTACAAGTTTTATTGAAACTGTTTGAAAATTTATTTTACGTACATACTGTGTAAGCTGGAATTTGTTAAATTTTAAAATTATTAAACTGTTATACCGTAACTGAAAGAATTTTGTTTATTGTTTTTAGAAGATGTAAGGTATAAAGTTCAAACTTGTTTAACTGCTTGTTTGGCTAATAAAAGTAATCGGTCTTAATCTTTGAGTTGGTTTTAAAAGTTTACACGTATGGATATTCTCTTGAAGCTTAATGAATACAGAAAGGCGAGCAAGTACTGCAACCTAACTCTTGTCACTGGTATGGTTGCATTTTTATTGCAAGTTTAGGCAACAAGATTTAATTTTGTTTTTAATGTATGTGTAGTTTTCTTTTACACTGCCACTTAGCAGTTTATTCAAAGCTTAAATCTGTAAATGGCAATTAAAAGCGATTAACACTAGAATGCCCGAGATAGTCATTTTAACTACTCGAGGGTGTTAAATTTTGCATATTTGTTTGCTAATGTTTGAAAGCAGGTCTCCTGCTGTCACTTTTAATGAATCTGTAATAAATCTGTGATTTCACTGATTCATTAAAAGTCACAGCAGGACATTCGTTTTGGAACAATTGCAAAAAAAATACACGGAATTTAATGGGTCTCTTCAAGAAGTCATCGTAAGCAATTTTTGTTTGTAAACTAACCCAGATGCCTTGTGGTTACTATTGCTTTTTGTGAGATCCTTTTTCTCTTGGTTTCTTCTTTATTCCACCCTGGTGCTGAAAGTTATTCCCGGTTAATTTCATTAAAAAGAAATCGCTTACAGTGACCCAATTGAAAAGACCCAATTTAACACCCTCAAGTAGTCAAAAATAAATACCTCGGGCATTCTAGTGTTAAACAAAAAAACATTTAATCATTTTCTGATTAAAATTTCAATGTTTGGTTTTAATGCAAAAAAATCTTTTTTATAGTTAAGGCAAAAATTTTTTATGCATTTCTAAATAACTTATACTTTTAAATTTGCAAACATTTGCAAACAAACATTGGTAATGCATTTGCAAACAAATCCTTTATTGTACTTGCCTTGTGCTTTAAACTGATTATCCATGACAGGAATGGGGAAACTCTTCAGCTCAAGGGTGCATTTAGAAGTTCATTTTCTTTGAAGGTTGTGCAAATATTTATGATTTGAATTTATGCCTGAAACTTTCTCAAAGACCAAAAGTAAGGTTTCCATTTTGATTTGTGATACCACTCTATGAGGTGAAGATCAAGCTGTATTCCTAGATGTAACATTGAATATTTGACAAGCTGGATGAAATAAAGTGGTGGGCTGCATTTGTTTCACTGACCATAGTTTGCCTACTGCTACTTTTTTAAAATTTTTATCTTTGTATTTATCCTCCTGGCTCACAGGAAAGTGATGGAGGCACTAATACATAGAATAAGCAATTACCCTGACCTGCTTCTGGAGATACCAAGATATTGCTGTCTGCTTGTAATTTAATAGAGATATGACTGTAATTTAGAACTGTTTGCCAAGACCACCAAGCAGGGGAAAGTGCTGTAAAGTGTCTTTTCCAAAGACACAACAGAATGGCCCAAGTAGCAGAGCGTTTTAACCACTTGACCACACTGCCAACACTAATCCATAGTATAGAGCAAGAGTTTTCAACCAGTGGGCCACAGTGGTTTTTCAATGGGCCACAGAGCATAAATCAAAATAAAAGCAATATGTATAATTAGGCTTACCATCCGTTCCATTTTTTAGACATTTTTTCAGCGTCCTGTCCAGTCAACCATGTGAAGACCTTTTTTTTAATTTTTAGAGAACATTATGATTTTGAGACAAAAATAGGACAGTTTGAGAGCAATTTCTAATGAAGACTTTTTTTAGAGAACACTATGACTTTGGGACGGGAATTAAATTTTGTTGATCAAAGTGGGTCATTAAGTTAGCTTGGGTTGAAAAACGAGCCACAGTATGAAAAAAGTTGAAAACCACTGGTATAGAGCTTTTGTTCACTATTTGCTCTCTTTAGCTCATTGTTGGCAGTGTGGTCAAGTGGTTAGAGCATCATGATTGTGATCAACATGGTCTTGGTTCAAAACCTACTTGTGCCATTTCGTTCTGTGTGCTTGGGAAAGATATTTTACGACACTTTTCCCTGCTTGGTAATCTTGGCAAACAGTTCAAAATTTCAGTCATATCTCTCTAAAAATTAAAAAACAAAATAAAAAATTTTTAGCAGACAGCAATATCTTGGCATCTCTGGAAGCAGCTTACATAATTGTTTGCTTTATGTATTAGCATCTTTGTTACTTTCCTGTGGGTCAGAGGAATAAATATGAAAAATTAAAATTTTCTTTTATATTTTAAGTAATCCCCAAAGCCTTCAAGGATATTAACCGCAAACAATAAGCAAGACCCAAATATTGTCATAGTGTTTTTGATTAAATTAGCATGACTTGCCAAGCTCAGTGAGACATTTTTAATTCTGAAAAAGCTTAAGTTTTTTAAGTCTTTAATTGTACTTAAAAATTTGTTAAAATGGTTATTCTGACTTTTTTTATCAAAAATTTGTGTGAGAGAAATACAGAACCAATGACATCTTTTTAAGCTTTTTTTTACTGTAATTTTTGAAATAGAAGATAAGCAGTCATTAATTTTGTCACAAGTTTATATTCAATTTAAACAAAAGCACATTCTAATCAAAAGTACATCATATTTGTTATAATATTAATAATTTTTTGAACATTGATTTTGCATCAATAATAGATTGACTTTCAAGAATATTGTAAGTAAAATTTAAAAAAATCAGACTCTGTACAATTCTGTAATCCTGTAAAAATGGTTATTTCCAAAAAAATGTTTTTGGTTAATCAGAAATTTGCACACAGTGAGTTATGACCCAAAGTTGCATTGCAAGATCTAATGCAGGTTTGCACAACTCAAAGCAGTACAAGGGCCATAAAGTGACAAAATTGTTTTTTATAGGCTGCAACAACAAATATATGTACTAATAAATGCATGTTAAAGACACGTACCCAATGCATCAATTCATGTTATTGTAATTTTATTGCTGTCATTACTTTTTATTTGTAATGACGTTCCAATCTGTGTATAGATTGTGATTTTATGTAATGCATCACAAATATTTTATTGATCAAAGGATTGGCAATTTTTATTGGAGGGCTACATTAAAAGGATGATTAAGCTGCATGCAGCTCACATGCTATATGTTGTACAGGCCTGATTCAATGCAGTGGGTTGCAATGAATCTGAAAGTATTATTTATTTACCATTACCTAAATGTACTGGACTGGTGTTGGGCAATTCCATTTGTTCATGCACAAATGAGGTCTTGCTCCTTTGCCAAATTGCGAGTGTGGCACCTCTGAACAAACTGCAGACCATGTTCTAATAGCATGCCCCATACATTGAACACCACATGGAGCATGAGGTCTGACAGTTTTGGATGATGAACTCAATGCTGGCTTAACAACATCACTGCCTGTATCTGGTCTGGGCTGTACAGCGGCCTGGGGTAGTAAAAGGATAAACCCTTGGCCCCAGTTCTGTTTGTATCTGACCTGGAGTGGATGCCTGTCCAAACGACAATGACAACGACAACAGCCTAAATGTAATTTCTTCAAAAATGGTAAAGATTTTTTTGTTCCATTTAGGTTTTGGAAAAAAAATTAAGCAAATTTCTATTGTAAGAACTTTAAAGATAGCTTTTATTGAGTTGCATCAAGAAGATTTGTGGGTTGTTGTTATGATGTACTGATTCAATCTAATGCAGTATTTTACTGGGTCTATAAAAATGCATACTCTTGGCATTAAAACATAATCAACACAATTTTTAAAAATCGCAATTTAACTTTTAAAAAAATTTAAAAATATTCTTGCTTTTACATTAATTCTTAACATTTACAAAAAATAAATATAGTTTCAGCATAATAAAATATTAATTTCAGGAGATTCTACTCACAAAGCTCATAAAGGTGTTTTAGCTGCTTCATGCGACTACTTCGCACAGGTGTTAAATGATGGATCATCAATTGTAAATGTATGTTTTAATTCATGTTTTTATTACATTACTCTAGATCTAGAGTATATTTTGTAGCAATTTAGACCTTGAGTTGAGATTGTTTAATTTTCAAAAAAAATTTGACTTATCTATTTTTTCAGGTTGACTTTATCACTTCTGATGATCTTGATATCATTTTAAGCTATATCTACACAGGTGAAATTATTCTAACTAATGCAAATGTGAGCAAATTTCAAGAAATTGCTCAGAAACTTTGTTATGAAAAGCTTGAAGCTTGCTGTAAAGTAAGTAACAAAAGTTTAGGTTAGTTTGATCTTTGCTTAAATTATTATATTGTTCCTACTGCATTTCGATACAACAAGGCTGCTGCATTTATGTCTAGATAAATCTTATTCTCTGAATTGTAGTATAACTTTTAACTGTGTTTGTGTTAAATTCTTGCTTTTGTACTATGTATTGTATGCCTATGTTAAATAGTATGTTAGTCACTTTTATTAAATCAGCTTAAGAAATTAATCAATAAAAAGATTGATTTTGCTTCATGTTTAACATTTATAAGTTTACTTAATCTGTATATAGATATTTTTAGTTTTCCTTTTTAACCAAAAAAACAAGAGAAAACGTTTTTACAGCTACTTTCTGAGACTCTGGAAATTAATTTAAATCATATATATACACACATATACTTATACATTTGATAAAGTTGCTTGACCTGGTTAGCAGAGTGCTCAATGATGTTGATCAGAGCAATTTGTTACAGAATTCAGCTCACTTTTTTCAAATTTAAATTTGAAAAAAGAATGCTGATTCTGTAACAAAAAATCGTATAGGCCTATACAGCGGGTGTGAAAGTAGGTATACAGTGATAAATTACTGGCCATGGTTAAATTTCCAATTTAATAGAAAGAATAAAACAAAATAATTAAAAGTAGATATTTCCCTTTCACTTCAATGTAATATGTCACTAATTTCACTGATGTGACACTATGTATACCTACTTTTGCACCCCCCTGTATATATACAGTATATATTACAAATTAAGTGATAAAACCCTAAAAAATTACATATAATGTTAAGTAGGGTGAAACAATTCTAAATAATCATTAATTTTTTTTTTGTTTTATTTTAACCAAGCTGTTTTTTTTATAGTTTGTGTTTTGCTTTTATTTAGTTAAAAAAAACTTTTTTGTGTATTATTTTAACATTGATTTATAACAATTTAGCATGTTGTTTTAACTATGTAATAGTTAAAGGTTTTTTATAGAAATTTCAAGACAATTGTGAAGAATCCCCAACAGTAGAACAAAGTGAAATCAATGAGATTCCAAACTCTGAAGACTCAAATCAACATAATTATGAAGACCCAATAGAAACAGCAGCACCTATACATGTTGAAATTAAAAGAAGCAAGCCTGTGTCAATATTTCCTATGAAAAAGCGAAGTGAAAGGTAATTTTTTTTGTTTTTATTCTTATATAATTTTATTTTCTAACTGAATCATTTCTTAACTACAGGTCAACTAGTTAAATGAGTTGTTAGTGTACAAAATCTTCTTTCCAGTTCAGTTTATAAATGAATACAGTAGTTAAATTTATAACTGTTTTTAAGTGCATGTAGTCTTAGAGCAACCTCTAGTCTTAGAACAAATTTCTTAAAGATCTTGTCAGACAACACTTACCAACAAAATTGTTGGCAATAAAGATAAGTCTCAATTGAATTCTATTTGTAGTGCAAAAAATCATCAAAAAAAAAGATGGCATTGTTTGGTCGTAAGAAATTGAAAGGTGTTTGGTAAAATTGAATAGTCTATGACTACACAAAAAGTAGCAATTTTCAGTTTGTATTAACCAAGAAATTCTTTCTCATAACAGAGGGCAATTTCAATAGAAGTTGCTTCCACTTTATCAATGCAAAAGCTATTCTTTTTATACATGTTGCTATTATATTTTTTACACATACTTGTATGTAGTTTCACAACTTTTGGTAAAGATGTTGTGTTCTTGGTAGTTTGTTGTAATTGCGTCTTATAGGTCTTCCTTCTTTTAGTGCAGTGGTTCTCAACCGCCGGTCCGCAACAATTTATTTCAATTTTGCTTTTTAAGGGAGGGCCTACGAGTTCAGAAGTAGAACAATGTCAGAAGAATATTAACAGTGATTTTTGTTTACCTTAATAACTAAATGCAAGATCAAGGATTAGATTGAGGAAAATGTGTGTGGTTGTGTACTGACCGAGCTGCAAGCATGGCTGGTTGTCATTTGGATGCAACCGCAAAAATAGAAAAAGTTGCAAACGAAAGTCTGCTGTCTACACATTGCATGTATCGCTGCGAACATATAGCTTCCCAGAAAGTGTCACCGGAATTAAATGACATTATGATTCGACCGGTTAAGATTATCAATTACTTGTGACCGAGTATTGCATTTAAGGCTTTTTGAGGCACTGTGTGTGATTATGGCTGCGCAAAATCGCCATCTCATCTTTCATGCAGAAGTGATATGGCTTTCAAGAGGACGCGTTCTTGCACGCCTTTTTGAGTTAGGAAAGAAGCAGATCAATTTCTACGTGAATGAACATTCCCATTAAAAGAATTTTTATCCGATAAAATGTGGATAAGCAAACCTGCATATTTAGCAAATATATTCAGCTACTTGAATGACCTTAATAGCTCTCTTTAAGGTTACTGCATCAATATATTTACAATGTGCAAAAAAACTAATAGTTTCAAAAGAAGTGGTCAAGGAAAAGTATAAAAACGAATTAAGAAATCAGTCTCTAGTTATTGAGAGGAATGGTGGCAGACTATCCTTCAACTGAGTTAAGACAGTCATCCGAAAAGACTAAGCAGGAAAAGATAAGAATTCCACGATATAACTTTTTTGAAATTTGGAATTGTAACCAAAAATGCACAATTTCAAACTTAAATAGAAGTAGTAAAGATGGAAAATACCGGTATTGTCATAAAAGAAACAATGAAATCAGTACTAATCAAGAAAGAAAATTTTGAAAGTTTGGTTTTTGAGAAATTATATCAAAAAGTATCTTGTACCTTCTTGTAAATATTCTACCCCACTGTGTCCCCCCGCTTCTGACGCCCCAGACTTTGCCATTGAAAAACTTCAATAGAGCCGCATGTACTACGTATTATATCAAGAAGACAGCAGCAAATTTTACATTAAATAGAGTTTTTCTGATGCTAAATGCTTACTTTTGTTTTAATAAAAAATTTTTTTATCGATTTATTGCATTTATTACAATTTTTTCGGACATTAAAAAGATTACCGTGTGCAAAATTTTTTTTGAAATGTTACCGGTCCGCAGGCTTAAAAAGGTTGAGAATCACTTTTCTAGTGTACAAATGCCTAGTGTACTCTAATTTATTTACCAAGTTTCATGGCCTATTTGAAAACAGTACATTGGCTTTGTGGGTTCTAGATGTAAGTATTAATATATTTCATAGCCATGCCAATAAAACATAGTTTTCTGTGTAACCCTTGTCATTTTAAATAAATTTGTATCAATTCCTTTATTCTCTTTCTTTGTATGATTTTCCTTTGGACTAATTGATAAATATAGTCACTTTTTGGTCAAGGGGGTTTTACAATATTTACTCAATACCCCAGATGCATTACCAAAACCTCACTTTTTTTTCAAACATTTTAGTTTCTCTATAGAATTAGCAATTGCAATTTGCAAAAGTCGGCAGCGTGGTCGAGTGGTTAAGGCGCCGTGCTTATGATCAACATGGTCTCGGTTCAAAACCCACTCGCACCATTCTGTTGTGTCCTTGGGAAAGACACTTTACGGCACTTTTCCCTGCTTTGTGGTCTTGGCAAACAGTTCTAAATTACAGTCATGTCTCTGTTGAATTACAAGCGGACAGCAATATCTTGACATGTCCGGAAGCAGGTCGGGGTAATTGCTTACCCTATGTATTAGCGCCTCCGTCGCTTTCCTGCGAGTCAGGAGGATAAATATAAAGATAAAATAAAAAAGTAAATAAGTTATGCTTTGTACTGCTTTCATTCTTACTATTTCACTTTCATCGTATATCTATCTGATTATAAATTTGCATTTTCTCTGTTATTTTGCCTTTTAGGTAGCACCACAAATATTTGAAATCTTTTCTACTTTCTATGTCTTAAAAACAAAACATATTTTATTAATATTTTAAGACACTTGAGCATTGATGTCAATAGACACCCTGATAAACTGTCTAAAACCGGTTCCTGGCACCCCTCACCCTTTTTTTTTCCTTCTCCGATTTCCTCAGTATGCTAAAGAACTAACATCAGGACTATTTTCTTGATTTTCTGTTAGTTTTGTGTCCCTCTGCTAAACTTCCACATACAGATTTAAAAAGGCAAAACTCAATATAACTGTTTCATGTACAGTACATGTTGATTTAATTGTGAAAGAGGTCCGCAGATTACATTAAACAGTAAAAAATCGATGCCACCTAAAGGTTTTAAACCAGTGATCTATGTTAAAAGTTATAGGTGACCTTTTTGTTTCAACCTGAGATGACCAGACGTCCCGATTTTTGAATTTTCAGTTTTAATTCTACAGGATTTATGTAACAGAAGTTGTCTAAAGCTATTTTTCAGCCTTCGATTTAAATTCTTGAGACGCAATTCTTGGAATAAACTTTCCTTGTGTAAAGTTAAGAAGCAATAACTTGTTTGTGCATAAGCTTTTGGTTTGCAAGCCTATGTTACAGTGTAAATCTGGCTGGTTATTTTGGTTTTGGTTGGGTTATTGTATTTCTTCCACTTCAAATGGCAACAAAAAAATGCAATTATGGGTCGGTCACTCTTGCGATTGCCAAATAATATTTATTCAATAATTTAGTTTTTCTGTTTTTCCTTTGTTAAAATGTTTTTTGTAAAAACTATCATTTTTGAGCCGTCAGATTGCTAATCTTTCAACTTAAAAATGCAAGTAAAAAATCAAACAACAAAAGGTAGCCACTGTTTACCATCTTAGTTGTTCACTGTGAATCAAAATAAAAAAAATTACATGTATAAGAAAAACTTCAACCAAAACTTCGTGAGCGGACGTGTGGGTCCCTTATACCAGGAGTCCGCAAATACTTTTTGACGCGACCCAAAGAATCTTGACTTAAACTCTTTTAACCCACGCTTTTCGTGAGCGGTAGTATTAAGTGGAAAATATTTTAGGGCTACTATTCAGTGACGGATATTCAAAGTTAAGGGGCCCGAGGCAAGGATTCCCAAAAATTGGTGATCTCTAAAAAAAAAAAAGGTCTTCACTTCGATTTCATTTCTAATTTTGCAATTTTCTCCAAAATTATAATGATCTCTAAAAAAAAGGTCTGTACCCTGAATCGATCTTGTATTTCCCACTTTTCGTCCCAACTAAATAATAATCTCTAAATAACATCTACAGCAAATTCAAACTATAAGTGCTATTTTCGAGTGGGGCCCCAAAAAAAAGGGGAGGCCCGAAACAACTGCCTCATTCGCCTCACCCAATATCCACTGGTAACAATGCAATAATAATCATAGGTTTAGGATGATCAAGTTCATTCATTAATTGATGCGAAGCTTATATTTAGAGTAGGTTTAAATAGTTTAAATTATTTCGCGACCCAGAATGGAAGGTTGGGTGGCGACCCACTATTTGCGGACCCCTGTTTTATACTGTTATATTTGACCTTATTATCTTTGTTTTTGTTCGTCCTTATTATCTTATCTCTTTGCTTTCTTTCAGAAAAGCAAAGCAGGATGCGTACAAGACTATTAACCAAGCGTTTCAAACTGTCGAAGATTCGGAAGATGGCTTTGAAGATGTCAATAAACGAACTCGCGTCTCTTCTGATGAAGGTGGATTTTTTTACGAGTTTGTCTTCAAACTTGACTAAAAAGCTTTTTTTCCAAAAACTTTTTTACACTTTTTTATTGAAGGTTTTTGGTTTTAAAAACATCTTAACATATCATCGCGACACAAATGTATTTGTTTAATATAAATAAGTTGTTAACTTTAGGTTCATTTTCTTTTATTTTATCTCTATATTTATCCTCCTGACTCGCAAGAAAGCGGCCGAGGCGCTAATACATACGGTAAACAATTACCCCGACCTGCTTCCGGAGTAGTCCTGTACTCGTTAGCCCAAAAGAGTTACGAGTTAAATGAAAATACTTCGAATGATATGTAGCAATACACTGAAGGATAAAGTGATCGAATACTAAAAATAACTGGTGTTGAATTATTGAAGGAATTTTTAAGAAGTCAAAGACGCAGAGGTGGTTCGGGCAGGTTGAATAGACGAGCAAAGAAAAAGCTCCAGCGATGGGTGTGAAAATTATGATGAATGGTAAAAAGTAAGGAAGACCTAAGAAACGATGGATGATGAGAAGAAGAGGATTACGAAGAGAACTGACGAAAGAAAGGCAACAGCGAAAGCGGGTTGCAAGAAACGGCTAATTTCTGCCATCAGGAAAACACGTTGTGTCCCTTACTTCGGGACGAAAATGGATAATGATAATGACTTGTTAGCCCAAATTTTTGTTGAAGTTTTAAAGAAATTAGGATAAAAGCATCAAACTTTACCAAAAATCATTTATACAATTTTTTTAAATTTAAATCTGTTTTAAAGATTCTGTCCCTTTACTTTTTTATTTCTTAAGTAACTGCCTCATGGATGATTCAAACTTGAATTTTTTTTAAAGCAAGTGCTTTTATATAGATTACCAATACGAGGAGGTCACTCCAGCACCACTTCGACCTTCTAAGC